>JAJTUV010003011.1:252500-268145 GCA_021653895.1 Mastomys natalensis
CCCAACCCCTTTTCCCCAAAATTTTTTCGGGGGGAAAAAAATTTTTAAAAAAAAATTTGGAAAAAAAAACCCCTTTTTAAAATTTTTTAAAAAATAAGGGGGTTTTTCAAAAATTTTTTCCCCCCCAAAAAATTTTGGGGTTTAAAAAAAAAAAGGGGGGGGAAAAAACCCAAACCCCCCCCCCTTTTTGGGGAAAAAAAACCCCCCTTTTTTTTTTTTTTTTCCCCCCCCCCCAAAAAAAATTTTTTTAAAAACCCCTTTTTAATCCCCTTTTTTTTCCCCCCGGTTTAACCTTAAAATCCCCCCCCTTTAAATTTTTTAAAAAAAGGGGGGGCCCCCCCCCCCAAAAAAAAAAAAAAAATTTGGTTTTGTTGGCCCCCAAAGGGGGGGGTTTTTTCGGGGGTTTCTTTTTTTCCCCCCCAAAAAAATTTTTGGAGTTTAAAAAAAAAAAAAAATTTTAAAAAAATTTCCCCCCCTTTTTAAAAAAAATTTTTTTTAAAAAAAAACCCCAAAAATTCCCCCCTTCCCCCTTTTTTTTTTTGGGTTTTTTAAAAAATTTTTTTTGGGACAAAAAAATTTTCCCCTTTTTTTTTTTTAAAAAAAAAAAAAAACCCCATTTTTTTTTAAAAAAGAAAAAAAAAAATTTTTTTTGGTTTGGGGTTTTTTTTTTTTTAAAAAACCCCCCTTTTTTTTTTTTTTTTTTTTTTTCCCCCCCCCCCAAAAAAAAAAAAAAATTTTTTTAAAAGGGGGGGAAAAAAAAGGGGGGATTTTTTGGGGTTTTTTTTCCCCGGGCCCCCCTTTTTTAAAAAAATTTTTTTTTTTTCCCCCGGGAAAAAACCCCAAAAATTTTTTTTAAAAAAAACCCTTTTTTTTTGAAAATTTTTTTTTAAAAAATTTAAGAAAAACCCCAAAACCCCCTTTTTCCCCCCTTTTTTTTTTAAAAAAAAAATTTTTCCCCTTTTTCCCAAAAAAAAAAAAAAAACCCGGGGTTTTTTTTTTTTAAAAATTTTCCCCTTTTAAAGAAAAAAAAAAATTTTTTTCCCCAAAATTTTTTCCCCTTTTTGGGGGTTTTTGAAAAGGGCCTTTTTTTTTTAATAAAAAAAAAAAATTTTAAAAAACCCTTTTTTTTTTTTGGGGGGGAAAAAAATTTTTTTTTTGGGGGCCCCCCCCCCCAAAAATTTTTACTTTTTTTTTTAAAAATTTTTTAAAAAAAAAATTTTTTTTTTTTTTTTTTTTTTTCCCCCCCCCCAAATTTTTTTTTTTTTTTCCCCCCTTTTTTTTAAAAAAAAAAGGGGTTTTTTTTTTGCAAAAAAAAGGGGGAAAAACCCCCCTTTTGTATTTCTTTTTGAAAAAAATTTTTAAATTTTTAAAATTTTTTTTTTTTTCCCCGGGGTTTTTTTTTTTTTTTTTAAATTTTGTTTTGGATTTTTTTTTTTTTTTGGGGTTTTTTTTTTAAAAAAACCGGGGGGGAAAAAAATTTTTCCCCCAAAAAAAAGGGGGGGTTTTAAAAAAAAAAAGGGTTTTTTTGGGGGTTTTAAAAAATTTTTTTCCCTTTAAATTTTTTTTTTTGGTTTTTTTTTCCCCCCCAAAAGGAAAAAACCCCTTTTTTTTAAAAAACCCCTTTTTTTTTCCCTTTTTTTTTTTCCGGGTTTTTTGGGAAAAGGAAATAAAAAAAAACCCCTTCCCGGAAAACCCTTTTTCCCCCAAAAAGGGGGGGGTTTTCCCCCTTTGGGGAAAGGGTTTTTTTTTAAGGGGGGGTTTTAAAAATTTTGTTTAATTTTTTTGGGAAATTTTTTTTTTTTTTTTTTGGGGGGTTTTTTGGTTTTTTTTTTTGGGGGGGGGGGGGTTTTTTTTTTGGGGGGGGTTTTTTTTTCCCCCCTTTTCCCCCCCCCCCCCCCCCCTTTTTTTTTCCCCCGGTTTTTTTAAAAAATTTAAAAAAAAAAGGGGGGGGAAAAGGGGGGAATTTTTAAAAAAAAAAAAGGGGGGGGGAAGAAAAAAAATTTTTTTTAAAAAAAAAAAATTTTGGGGGGGGGTTTTTTGGGGGGCCCCCCCTTTTTTTTTTCCCCCCAAAAAACCCCCCCCCCTTTTTAAAAAAAAACCCAAAAAATTTATTTTTTTTTGAAATTCAGATGTAACGGACAGTGATTTTTTGGGGGAGGGTTTTCCCAAAAAAGGGCAAATCATTTGGGCCGGGGAAAAAAAAAATAGTAGTAGTGGGATGTCATAAGTTTTAAGGAATTTCGGCCATTTAAAAAGGGGTTTTTTTTTAAAAATTAAGGATTCATTTTGACTTCATACATGGGGTTTTTTTCCTTTTTTTCTTTTTGGGGGGGGGGAAAAAAAAAAAAAAAATTTCCAAAAAAAGGGAAAAGGAGAGGGGGGGGCCCCCTTTTTTTTTTAAATTTTGGGCCAAAAAAAACCCCGGGGGAGAAAGAAAGAAAAAAAAAAATTTTTTTTGATGATAGATAGATAGATAGGAAAAAAAAAGGGGGAAAAAATAGGTAGGTAGGGTAGGGGGATAGGGAAAAAAAAAATTAAAAAAAAAAATTTTTTTTTTAAAAAATAAAAATTAAATTTTTTTTCCCCCCCCTTTTTCCCCCCTTTTTTGGGGTTTTTTTTTTTTTTTTAAAAAAAAAAAAATTTTTTCCTTTTTTTTTTTTTTTTTTTGGGAAAACCCCCCCCCAAACCCCCCCAAAAAAAATTTGAAATTTTAAAATTTTTTTTTCCCAAAAAAAATTTTGGAAATTTTTTTCTTTTTTTTTTTTTAATTTTTTTTTTTTTAAAAAAAATTTTTTTTTTTCCCCCCTTTTTTTTTTTTTTTTAAATTTTTTTTTTTAAAAGGTTTTTTTTAAAAATTTCCTTTTTTTTTTAAAAAAATTTTTTTATTTTCCCCCCTTTTTTTTTTTTTCCCCCCTTTTTTTTTTTTTAAAAAATTTAAATTTTTAAAAAAAAACCCCCCTTTTTTTTTTAAAAAAAAGACCCCTCTTTTTTTTTTTTAAAAATTTTTTTTAAAAGGCATTTGGGTTTTTTTTTTTTTTGGGTTTTTTTTTTTTTAAAAAATTTTTCCAAAATTTTAAAATTTTTTTTTTAAAATTTTTTTTTTTCCCCCCTTTGGGGGTTTTTAAAAAAAAACCCCCAAATTTTTTTTTAAAAAAAATTTTTTAAAAAAAACCCCCTTTTTAAAATTTTTTTTTGGGGAAAAAGGGTTTTTCTAAATTTAAAAAAATTTTTTAAAATTTTTAAAAAATTTTCTTTTCCCTTTTTTAAAAAATTTTTTTCCCCCTTTTTTAATTTTTTTTTAAAAAAAAAATTTTTTTGTTTTTTAAAAAAAAAAAAATTTTTTCCCCCCCGGGGGGGTTTTTTTTTTTGGGAAAAAAAAAAAATTTTTAAAAAAGTTTGGGGCCTTTTTTTAAAATTTAAAGGGGGGGGTTTTTTTTTAAAAAACCCCCCAAAAAATTTTTCCCCCAAAAAAAACAAAAAAAAAATTTTTCCCCCTTTTTTTTTTTAAAATTTTTTAAAAAAAAAGAAAATTTCCCCCTTTTGGGGGGGGGTTTTTAAAAAAAAACGGGAATTTAAAAAGGGGGTTTTGGGGTTTAAAAATTTTTTAAAAAAAAAAAAAACCCCCCAAAAAAATTTTTTAAAAAAAAATTTTAAACCCCCAAATTAAGGGGCCCCCCTTTTCCCCGGGAACTTTTTTTTCCCGTTTTTGGGGGGGGAAGGGGTTTTTCCCAAAAAATTTTTTGGGGTTTTTAAAAAAAAAAGGGGTTTTTGGGAAAAAATTTTTTAAAGGGGCCCCAACCAAAAACCCCAAAAAAAAGGGGTTTTTTTTGGGGGGGGGGCCCCGGGGGGGAAAAAAAACCCCCCGGGGTTTTTTTTTTTTGGGGGGGATTGGTTTAAATTTTTTAATTTTTAAAAAAAAGGGGGGGGGGCCCAAAAGGGGATTTTAACCGGGGGTTTTTTTTTTAAAATTTTTTTTTTAAAAAAAAACTAAAAAAAAAAAAAAAATAAAAAGGGGGGTTTAAAAAAAAAAGGGGGGGAAAAATTTTTAATGTTCAAAGGGGGGTTTCCCAAAAATTTTAAAAATTTTTAAATCACAATTTTTAAACCCCCCCCCCCGGGGGGGGGGGGGTTTTTAAAAAAAGGGGGGGGAAATTTTTTTTTTCCTTTGGGAAAGGGGGTTGGTTAAAAAAAAAGGGTTTTTTTTTCCCCCAAATTTTCCCCCCCCCAAAAAAAAGGCCCCCTTTTCAGGAAAAAAATTTTAAAAAAATTTTTTGGGGTTTTTAAAAAGGGGGGGTTTTTGGGGAAAAAAAAAAGGGGGGGGTTTTAAAAAAGGGGGGGGCCGGTTTTTTTTTGGGGGAGGGAAAAAATTTTTTGGGCCCCCGGGGAAAATTTTTTTTCCCCCAAAAAAAAGGGGCCCGGGGGGTTTGGGGAAAAACCGGGTTTAAAAAAATTTCCAAAAAAAAAATTTTCCCGGGAAAAAATTTGGGAAAAAAAGATTCCCAAAAAGAAAACTAAAAAGGGGGGGGGGGAAAAAAAATTTAAAAGGAAAAGGGTTTTTTTGGGCCCCCGGTTTCCCCCCCCGGGGGGGGGGGGGGGGTTTTTTTTTTTGGGTTTTTGGGGGGGGGAAAAAAAAGGGGGGGGGGTAAAAACCCCCAAAAAAACTTTTTGGGCCCCCCCCAAAAAACTTCCCCTTTAATTTTTTGGGGGGGGGAAAAAAAAAAACCGGGGGGAAAAAAAGGAAAAAAAACAAAAAAAATTTTTTTCCCCCCAAAAAAACCCTTTTAAAAAAAAGGGGGGGGTTTAGAGGGGGAAAAGGGGGGGGGGAAGGGGAAAAAAAAAAGGGAAAACCCCCCCCTTTTTGGGGGTTTCTTTCCCCCCCTTCCCGGGGGGTTTTTTGTGGGGTTTTTGGTTTTTTTTTTGGGGGGGGGGGGGGGGGAAAAAAAAAGGGGAAAAAAAAAAAAAAAAAAAGGGGGGCCCCCCAAAAAATTTTTTTTGGGGGGGGTGGTTTTTCCCCCCCCCCAAAAAAACCCCCCCCCCCAAAAAAAAATTTTGCTTCTAAAAAAAAAAATTTTTTAAACCCCCCCCAAAAAAAAAAATTTTTTTTAAAAAGGGGGAAAAAAAATTTTTTTTGGGGTTTGGGGGGGGGCCCCAAAAAAACCGGGGAAAAACCCCCCCGGGGGGGGGTTTGGTTTAAAAAAAAGGGGAAAAAAAAATTTGGGGGAATAAAGGGGGTTGGCCCCCCCCCAAAAGGGGCCCTTTTAAAAAAGGCCCCCGGGGGGGCCCCCTTAAAAAAAAACCAAAAAGGGGGAAAACCCCCCGGAAAACCAGGCCCCAAAAAGGGAAAAAAACCCCCGCCGGTTTTCCCCCCAACCCCAACCTTTTTTGGGTTTTTTTTCCCCCCCAAAATTTTTAAAAAAAAAAGGGGGTCTTTTGGTTTTAAAAAAAAACCCCCAAAAAAAGGGGGGGGCTTACTGCTAAAATGTGGCACACTGAACATCATGGTACTCTTGAAATAGAGAGTGGATGTTACTTGAGAGTGCGTTGAGAAGATTGAGTGAAGGCCAACGGAAAGAGAACCCGAGACAAACTCCTCGGGCCCTTCTGCTGTGATTGCCCCATCCCTTGAAAGGGGTTTAGACCTCGTGGGAACTGAGGTTGTTGCCCCATAGCTACTGGCTGGAGCCTACAAGTTAAGGCAGATCAGCCAGTAAGCACATTAAAGAAGAAGAATGGTAAGGGGGAAAAGCACCCGCGAGTATTACCAGGCGATAAAAATGGATGCAGATGCGACCCCGCTGCCATTGCTGCCCTCACAACCAGGAGCCAGGGCAGAAATATCTTCCTGAAACCCTGAAGCACACATAGCTTCTGCCACACCGCCTCCAGGGACACTGAGGTCTTCTTGATCTTGGAGACCATGGATACCCCTCTTCAGCATTTTCCTCATAAGTGACAATCTCACACACAAACACTTCCTGCTGCTGGCGTGCACGGGCACGAGCACGAGCACGAGTTCGTGCACGACACGAGTACGCGCATATTAGCACGGCTATTGGTTGGAAGCTGAAATAGAGAAAAAAAGAAAGAAATGGTCAAGGGAATGTGAGTCAAGAGGAAAGGTTGTCTAGAATTTCCTAGAGACCATACTTTCCACACCAGTTCTAGTCTCTCTGGGATTCCCACCATCACACCAGGTTTATTTCCTCTATAACCCAGGAAGCTTCTCATCACTTGGAAAGCTAGCCACCCACACGCCATAAACCTCTTATCTTCAGTCTAAAGTTTGACTTCCCATACCAACACCGGTTCTTACTTGGTAGAGCCTTGGAGAAGCCTGTCGTTTAATATTATTGTAGGTCAGGAAGTTGAGCACAGCGAACTCTAGTAGAGTACAGAAGCACAAGACGAAACAAATTGCAACATAGAAGTCCAAAGCTGTGAGATAGGAGACACGAGGGAAATTCTTACGAGAAAAGGTGCCCAGCGTGGCCATGGTGAGCACAGACTCACCCCTAAAAGAGCAAGGAGAGAAGGTGAACTTAAGCTCCTGACCATGCTGTAGGACAACAGGAAAAGGTAAATATTTCCCTTGGTAAACATTAATCTAGACATATGCCCACGTTTAAGGTCACCATACTTTCTTACCTACTGAGGGCCCTGGAAGCAGCAGCTTCTATCTTGATCCAGAAGGAGACCCAGGAGAGCATTGTGGTGACAGAATAAGGACATAGTTTGGAAAGACAATGAAGCCAAACCGTCTGCTTACATTGAAGAAGAATGTCATGACCATGAAGTCACCTGAAGACATCAAATATACCACTGCATTGCAGTACTGGCCTGACGTCTAGCATGGTGTATATATTGTGGATCTCACTGTCCAGCTCATGAGCAATCTTCCAGAGTTCTAGAATAAAGACACATTATATCAGTGCAGCTCAGTAGAAGCTCAGAGATGAGATTTACTGTAAGACCCATGGCCAATTGAGACATAAGCCAGCACAAGAGTATTAATAAACTCACTTTCAGTTAATTGATTCAGTCCCCAAAATTCATTTTTTCCCAGAGTAGCAGTAGTGAGAGAAAAGTTACAAAACAAAAACAAACAAACAAACAAAAAAGCAACCCCATAACCTTTACTTTCATGTATCAAGACCTAATAGCTGATGGCTAGCTGAGACCTTCCAACCTACAGAAATGCAATGTATAGTTTGTGATATCACAGCATTATCTTCACTCTAGCCCTCACAGCATGCCTACTTGGGTTAGCCAAATATGATATATTCTGCTATATATGAGCTACACCATAAAAGTCTACACTATGTATTCTGATTCTAAGACCTAACTGGATTTGACTCATATATATGTATACATACAACATGAATGCCTTGCCCCAAACTAATTGAACTGCTTATCAGTTTAGATACCACATATATGTATCCTGGTAAGTAAATTCTGGACTCCCTGTTCTTAATCTATTACTCCTTAACCTAAATTCATTGTTCTAGGAAAATGGAAGAATTAGATGAATATTAACTTTTCAGTAAACCTTTAGATGTTAGGTCTGCAAATTATTCAGTCAGAAGGCAGCATAGGCCTTCACATTCACTTGGACATAATGATCTTCTCTTATACTTATTCCAGATAGCAATGGATCTTTCAGAAGTTGATCAAGCCAGCTGCATATTCTGTTCCTAATGCTGCTCCTAATGTTCTTTATATTATGAATCCATGCTTAATTTGCCCAGAGGAACACTTTTACTCTCTATATGTCATTAAACATTAAATTGACACAACTGTGGATTTTTTTCTGTAGAGCTAAGCCCTCAATTTCCAGTTCTGTGATGAAACAGTCACCTGTGACTTTAAATTAAATGGACCTTCAAGCCCCTTCCAGAAGGGCTCATATAAAGCCTTCAGCTTAGTCCCTAACCAACCAAGCCCTGGAATAACATGAAAAGCAATGGTGCTCAGTGACTTTTGATACCCATAGTCAAAATAACCTTGGAAAGCAGACACAAACACTAACTGTGTACTAATTGTAGATTGTACAGAAAACAGACCACCTGCCTGGCAAGTCTGAGTGGGCCAGTGCAGATTGAGAGCAACCTTTCCCCTAGTATTAGAAGACTTTCCCTTGGAGGAACAAAGCTCCTCGGGCAAATAAAATGAGAAAGGCAAATAAATGGCTTATGGTCAGTAGGAAACTTCCTGCCTGGAGAGTAGTATCTTTAACACTAGATTTAATACTTTAACACCAGGGACCATTTTATGCTACCAGCCAGAATGACCAATACTAGTCCATCTATCCGGAATCTTGACTGTGATTAAAAACTTCTTTAATATGTTTTGTCACAAGGTGTATTGTGCTGTTGGGTTTTTCATTCTTTAAATTTATTCATTCTGATTAAAGAAGAAACTTTCTTACTTATTAAAAGCTAGAAATTTGACAAGAGAAGGATACTAACATGTGTTTCCTTCATTCTGATGAGTGAAGAAGCAATACCAATGGAAGAGAGGCATTCTAGGACCGAAAGCCACACCAAAATAAATGGATTAAAGATGACTTTATCTCTTACCTGTGTTGTCCAGATCATAGTTGGGGATGCACTGTCAAAAAGACACAATTAAAAGACTGTCCAGAAGACAGTGAACTGAAGGTATTGAAGAACAAGAGAAAAAGGAATTTGGGAACAGAGTCCCAATAGAATACAAGTGCATGCTCTAATATTAACCTTAGATCTTTACATTTGACTTTTGGAAGAGTTGCCTTCATTAATGTAAACTGAGTAGTTATAGTGGAAAAGAACTAGATCTGATGGGCAAATGTTCCAGAAAATCCTGTTTTGGATGAGCAAGAAGAATTTTCTGATGGGAAGAAGTGTCTAGGGAAGAAAATAATCTCCTCACAAGACATTGACCTCTTGATGATGGCAAGATTTCCTCAGAGGCTCAACAGCCATCATGAAGGATGTTCACTTGCTACGACAAGGCTTCACTTTCTGAGAAACTCCTGAAGCAGAAACTCTGCTCTAAGGTCCAAGGTGGCCCAAGTTGCAGGTACTGCTGTATTCAAAACCCTGAAAAATGAGTGCATGTATGTTCTAGCTAGAAAGAACTGTCCTGGGGTCAAACTGGGAGAGTTGGGATCTGACTCAAAAATAACTCTGACAGTGGAGACATATGAATTCAGAATAAGTAGTCTCTAGCCAAAGAGAAAGAAGACCTATTTCTTTTTCCACAGGAAGAGATGTTGCTTACCTACTGCCATTGTTTCACTGATGATGCTGGCTCTGGGTCTTTGTAGTCACTAGGGCACCATTTTGAAACAATGCATAGACCATCTACTAAACGAACCACTAGTGACTTGAAAGCCCTGGGCCTTGTCTCTTCTGCCATTTCGATGATAGGGCTCCACCTATCTGGACAAACTGAAGTACTAAGAGGCAGGTCCACAGTTATCTAGTTGAAGAGCAAGAATCCCAAGCCAAAGCAAGCAAAGTGGCTTTTTCAGAGCCCCAGGAAAAGGAGAAGCAGCACCCCTCCCCTGCCTAGTACTGTGTAAGCAAAGCTTTAGTCAGGTGAGCATAAGTTGCCCCTAACCCAATGACCAACAGTAGCAATAGCAATTTTTTTTATGTCATCATCACACAGAAGCAAAGCAAAATAGATGACAAAAGGTGGGCTGGGTGACCTGCTCCATCCATATTCTTGTCAGTACATGTGAAGAAGTTCAGGGTTGCTCTCAGAGCTAACCTGGGAAGACTCCTTGGCTCCTCATTCAGATCACCTAGGAATACAAGCAAAGACGCTCACATCTATTCGGAGCTACAAGCGACTCAGAATCTGCCCTATTGTCATTATCAGGAACAAGATCAGAATGAATATATATATATATATATATATATATATATATAATGTTTAATATTGACTCCACTATGAAGCCCTTTGGTGAAAATATGTGCTTTTCATAATTGTTTCTTTAAGATAATGTTACTTCATCAGCTATTGCAACTGAATAACTACCTGCAGACCCAACCCCCACTAGCTACCATTATTACTCTAGCTTCCACTTCTGCCTCCTGCTAGGGTGGATCTTCCACTCAACCAGCTTGACTTGTCTCAGGGTTTAGAGAAATCACACGAGTAACCCTCTCTAATTTTGTCTAAGCAAGTCGGTGATATAACAAAGACATTGAATACAAAGGATCTAAAACCCAAAGATAGATCAATGTGAAGGTTACAAAAACTATAATCTACACCCCACCCTTCAAAGGGCTTGGCAAAGCACTTACTTCTTTGCAGAGGAGACTGAGACATAGCTATGAGGTCTCAGTTTCCTCTGCAAACAGTTTGCTTAGCATATATGAGAGAGAAGCAATCTCCTCGATAGTATTTCCACGAGCTCTTCACATAGCATTTGTACAATTAGCCAATTCCAGTTATTGGTATTACTCCCTCAGACTCTGCCCAGCTCTAGCACCCACTGCACACCTACCAAATGGGGTGGAGATGATTTCAGTTTTGTTGTTCACTCCTGTAAAATCAAACTCCAATAGCTTCCAAGTGTTCTTCGAATTGATTTCGAGCTTGAAATTCTCCCACTTGTAGATCATTTCACGGTCATCATAGGAAACTGGAAATCAATGTGGAAAAGAGGAGTGAATGAGACTGGAAAGCCCAGATGAGGGCCCCACAAGCATGGTGTTGCTTGAGCCACGTTATGGACTTTTGACTTTGGCTTCACCAGCTTTGAGACCCTGCCTTTGGCCTAGTTGTCGAAGTGTGTTCAATAAGTACATTTGCCCTGGGCTTGGGAAAGCAAAGATGAGTAAGGCATGAAGCTACCCTCCAGCATTCACATTTCACTGAATAGGCCATATAGAGCTGTGAGTTTTGGGATTGCTCTGAAAAATCTCTACCCATGGAACAATTGGCAACAAAGGGAAAGATCACTTGGGGACACATTCAGAAAAGACTTCCTAGAGTATGGGGCATTCACTTTAAGTTTTGAAAATAAACATTCTCTATACAGTTGAGGTTGAAGATGGTGAAAGGGAAGCACGGAAGGTGAACGTGGAAACAGCAAAATTTAAAGAGACTATTTCACAGATGGGTTGTGTAGCAGGAAGCAGCAGGGGTCAGGTCTTGAAGGTCTTTGAGGTTCATTTTAAGGAATTTAAAATTGATCCATGCCAGCTAAGAACAGATTTGAAATAGGAATGAAAGGTAACAGTCAGAATGCAGAGATAGAGGTGAGATCAATAGAGATTTGGGGGGAACATCAACAGGATGTGTGGACTGAGTAGATGTAGAAGGTCAATGAGGGGGGTGTTAGAGTTCTTGGCTTGGGCAACTGGGTGAATGATGGCACCCTTCAATGAGGCGACACAGAAGCGACACATTTGCTTTGGAGGCAGGAGTTGGGAAGAGACAATAAATTTAGCTTAGGACACATTCTGTTTCAATGTGAAGATGTTGCAGAAGTCCAAGCAAAAGATGATTAAAGCCCTGCATCAAGGCAAAGATGGAGAGGAGCAGGCGTACTTCAGATACACTTCAGAAGCAGGTGACTAGCTTAAGGTAGAGCAAGGGTGAGGGAAGAATTCAACACAAAGCCAAAGTTATGCACACACAGCATTGCTGGCAGGAAAAGGGGTGAGGATGGAAAATGGAGGCTTATAGCAATCTTGTCACCATCACAGGAAAAAAGCAGAAGCAGAAAAATGTAAAAGGGAAAGATGAGCAAAGAGGGGCCCAGCGTATCTCTGGATCCCTAGAAACCTAAGAAGGTACTCACAGCTAGAGAAAGACAGAGGGCAAGAGTGAGAATCCATTGGAAAATTGAGCATGTGGAGTGAGCATCTTGCATCAATGGTCATCCTGGAAGGGAGAAAGGAGCCTCATTAGGCTGGCTCAGCACACTTAGGTATTTGCTAAACATTGACCAGGGTATCACTTCTAATGAGTGGCATCAGTAAATTTAAGACAAAAAGCCCAAAGGAGTGATACAAAGAAAGGAAGAAGAACTTCTAAAATCTGACTATTAGCTACATCATTAAAGAAGTACATGGGCCAGCCTGGATTGATTTTTCTTTCTTGTTCAATCCAGTGCTCTAGTCCTATACTACTTTCTACCACCTCCATATCCCATATTGCTGATACAAACACCTCCTTCCAGGCATTCAAGTTATGTAACCTAGTCCTGAATACTTTTCATACTGATGTATTTCTACTGTGCCTGGATGATTCTGTCACTGTGGATATGTCTTTATATACTATGCCCACATGAGATGGAATTGTCCAGCTAATGAAGTCATTCCAGCACCTACCTTTTAGACTGTGGGGCAAAGAACAGCTCCCATGGTTACCAAAACAATTGGCATGTGTCTGTAAGCAGTATCTTTTATTTAAGATCTCAATGTCTATATCTGCATAGGAAGAGGTTGAATTCCTGGTTTAGAAAAGCTGCACAGGTTTTAGAAATATTATTCAGAATGATATATCTACTTAGGAGTCCCTAGGTAAAATTTTCTAGAAGAGTGGGGAGTCCTAGAAGGTGAGACACTAAAGGCTTGACATACCTAACTGAGTACAACACCTTTCCGTCCTTGGGGATGAGAGCCATCTGGTTGGGTATGGTGATATCATACTCTTGGGTCCTCTTAGAATTCCTAAAAAAGGTATCCGGGATCCACAACTGGCTCACCACGCTGCCATGCAGAATAAGGGTCTCAAAGGTGTTATTGTAACGAAGATGCTCATCATACCAGGTTTGGTGGAAGATGATGTCGATGGAATATTCCTGGTGGGAAGGGACAGAAAACCATATACTTGGGGCTAAGTAAGTACAAGAGACAGTCACATGCAAATGTGGTGTTTGTCACTACTTAACATAGAACCCTGAAGACAGCCTGGTAGAATTAGTTGGGACACTGGCCCAAGAAGCTGAAGAAGGATGAAGCACCTACTTTGTAACCCATTTCTTTTAGTATCAGTACTGAAGGGGACTTAGATATTACCAGAGCCAAGAAATAAATCACATCCTGCTTGATTGGCACAACTAAGGGTGCCAAATGCCCACAGTATGTAGTAGGCAAAACTATTCTTCACAGCTCAGATCTGTAGAATCAGTTCCCTACTTTCTCATAGCAAACTCCTTTCTGCCTTGCAGAAGAATTCAAAGCAAGTCTAAATCCTGTTCTGGAGAATCAATCATCAAAAGTGACACTTCATCATTTTTGTTTTCCTCTCTTGTTGTTTGATATGGGATCTTATTACAAAGCCTGAGATCATCTCAAACTTGTAAGTATTCTGCCTAATTTTTCTGGGAAGTTCCCTCAAACAGCTCTGCTGCATTCTATAGCTGACACTGTGGCCTCTTCTCTCAAGCAATAGGCAAAAGCCTGATACCATTGACATATCCTTAGGCTTGCATCTATCTAGGATTACAAAGAGGAAAGCAACATATGTTTGGGTGCAGGAATTTTCCACTGTTGTGTTCTGAAAAGAAAATAATATTCTCAAATAGGTATCACATTGCATTCATCAATAAACCCTTGAGCTATAGTGGATCATCAGACAGCTAAACTCAGTACTTCATTACAATTACATAGGACAGTGGTGCTACTCTTACTAGGTCAACACACTTTCAGCCCCTACACTGCAAATCAAAAATCCCAGCTCAAAAGTACTCAGAATTGTATAACCACACACAACTCATTGTACAAAAGAAAGGTTCCCTTTCAGCTTTTATTCATGGAGCACAGCTATTAATTAACCCCAACCATTATTATATTTTAAAATGAAATGATTTGATTCACAAGAGAAATGTCTATCTATTGTCATGTTTATTTTTTTTAACAAGGAGAATTATGTTTGTGTTTTGTTTTAAATTTCCTTTCAAATAAGTGCCCATAACCTCTGAAGAGTGTGTGCACATGAATAGACAGCTCCATGATTATGTGGTCTGTATGTATTATAGATTCCATAAACTGTCTGTTAAACATCAAGAAGGATGTTTAATAGGAAGCACAAGAAGCAAGTTCATGTGGCTGATGCTTGTAGGGCAATACACAGATAGCAATACAATTGTAATCAGTTTGAAGCAAGTACCAGAGCTATGCTCAATTAAAGGCTGATTGTCTAATTTATTTTAGAAGTAGGTAAACTGAGAATTGGAGAGAGACGTCCAAAATCACACAGCCAGTGGTGCCACACTAGTGCTGCCACTCAGAGCACCTTTACCATGACCTTACCCTGGCATTGCCTTCACTTGTTCCAAAAATAAGTATCAGATGGGCCTCATGACAAAAACCTATAATCTTAGATACTTGGGAAGCTGAGGCAGGAGGATGAAAAGTTCAAGCTACACCTGGGCTAGACTGAATCAAAGCCATCCTGGGCTACAGTGTGAGACCCTGCCTCAATTTTTTTAAAAAAAGTTTACAAAAAGGGGTCAATGACATACTTCAGTGATAGAATATTTGTTCATCATGAATGAGACACTAGTCATAGAAACCTAGACCCTAAAGGGTATTAACACCTTCTGAGAAGGAACAAAAATCCCAGCTGGCCTTTACTGCACTGAGGCAATGGGTGCTGGAAGCAGCCATCAAACTGCTGGTAGCCAGAAAAGAAAGTAAAGGGCAAAGTGTTTACCAAAATGAACTTGAAAAGCTAGAAGCTAAAGGCAGTGCTCCTGATCCTGTCCAGCCCTGTCCTGTCATGTTTTGTCCTGTCCTACCCCATGTATCCTCACAAAGGGCCTTCAAAGAATTTGCACCTTCCCAGTAGCTGACAAAGTCTCATTCATATCTCAGCACATGAACTCTATGGTGGTTGATGAGAAATCTTCCCCTCCTCCAGTCATGCTGTAGGTCTGCTACACATGTTCAAAACAAGCATTTCACTGCTGTTTAAGAAGATACCAATTATAAATTCTTCATACATCGATGTATAACTAATGGTTTGCAATTAAGTTTGACAAGTAACTAGAGACAGATCTCTTTTACTCTAGCTGAAATAGAAATGTGGCATTTCAGAACTGGATTAATTAGAATCACCTTCAATAATTACCATAGTAAGAGCCAGCATTAGCAACTGAGAATGCTGTGACCAGGAAGTTTTATCTAGATTGGTCACTCTTTTTAAGGTCAGACTGGGTATTTTCAGAGTTATGCAAGGGAATGAATAGAAACATTTGGTTACAATGTACAGACAATGGTTTTAGGTTTCTCTCTACTATTCTACCTGCCCAAGTGACTGGCACCAAATACCCAGTTAACCAACTCCACTGACTGAGTTGCTACCTCTTTAACCAAGAAACCTTGCTGAGACCATCAAGTGCTTCAAATGTTGATGTCAGAAAAGAAGACTTGGCTGCCACAAAGAACAAGAGAGATAGTCTATCCCATGATATTGTCATGATCTGTGGCTATGTGACAGACATATATGTTCTCCTCAGCAAATGAATTAGAGGAAGGCAGGCTAAACAAGAACAGGGCCTCACCTTTTGCTTTATTAAATGATATGGAATTGTATAGAAGCTGAAACTTCTTTGGGGACATTATGTATAAGGCTTTGTTAGGTTAAAAAAAAATACCAACTTATTGGTTAAATAAGTCATATTATTGTTCCCATGGTAAA